>CM032230.1:61007500-61057500 GCA_019009955.1 Riptortus pedestris | reverse complement strand
TCGCATCCATGAATATGATTATTTTTCGAGTTGACCAATTTTTCTTGAATTACTCCCAAAATTAAACCCTACTCAATTTTTTCCCCAGATCATAACTTTTTAATGTATTTGTTTTCGAAAATCAAACTTTTTTTAATGATTTTCCACAACAATCACATTTACTTTATGATTTTCACCACAATTCTGAACTCATCAATCGCACAACAGTTCTCTGCGTGACTAATGTAGATCAACGCGTGTTGAACCAACATATAGCTCTCTTAATAAAAGCTTAAAGTAAACATTTCGTTAATGTAAGACTACAAATTTAACCTGCATATTACATGTAGCTGTATGGTATAATAGCTTAAAATGAAAAATTTTTTTAACGAAAGTGGGTGTTTACTGAAGATTTAAAAGGTAAAATTATGAATTTCTCTGTTAGCATTTGGAGAAGAGAAAAAAGAGTAGGAAGATTCGTATAGGAGATTACGTTATCAAAAATATTGATTACATAATATTTATCGATCCTTAGCATTACAATGGAGATATTTTGATTGTTCGAAGTAACCTCTCTAAGTGCCCAAGCCTCTTAGTTCGATTTCAGAATCCACTTGTTTTTAATATAAGGAACAGAGGATTACAGAATAAATCAATGTGAATAACGCTGTTTCCCTAAAATTTATTTTAATACATGAAAAAGTCGAGTAAAATAAGGAAGGTCTCATCACTTCCTCAAATGGTTTAATAATGCTTTAATGAGCAGGTTATATAAAGATTCTATAAGCTCTCTTGGATGAAGTCATATTTTTTCTAGCTACCTGTTTTCTGGCACAGTCAGCCGAGGGATTACGGAATCAATTATTAATTCCTCCGTACAGCATACCGATCCCCTCATGCAGCGCGCATTTTAATAGATGATTCATTTCAATATGGTAATTCTTTTGCTCAAAAAGTAAACGAAGAGATACTGAAAATTTAAATTTAAAAATTTATTGAACAGACCGCTGGAGCAAATAGTCAGTGTAGAGTAGAAGAACATTTAGCAGGAATTCTACGGAACCAAAAAGTGGTAATTCTATTTGTAAGGAAGGCTGTCAGACATTTATTCATTGTTGGGAAACAAATAACTGGTAGACAATGTCCAGGATTATGTGCGTCTCCTCCACTGAACTGTAAATATGTGGCCCACATATTGAAGCTTCGGATCAAGAGGTTTAGAGATTTCAGAAGTAACTCTTGAGGGCTTCTTCTTGTGCCAGTAAATAATGTTGATTATTATTATTACTTTAACTCTTAGGTTACTGGATAAAATTGTAGAGGGGTCATAACGGACAGCTATTTCAGGAAGTATTTCATATTCATTTATTATTATGTAGTGGGAGTTCGAAATTTTGCTAACAATTCCTACAACTGCTGGGTCTTATGAAACTGGTGTCAAGGATAGTCTTTTTAATCCTTTGTGCAAATGTAAGTATTTCGTAGTTAACTGTATTTTTTTTTGGATTTAAGCCATTTGTTGATGAATGCAGTGACAGGATCTATCTTAGTTTCTAAATATATTTTATTTTGATAGGTAAATCCTGGTATTTTCATGGATTTTTTTCCACAATGCACTTTTGGATGGTTTCACTATTTGGGTCAGCAATATCAGTTATTGTCAATGACGAGAATACCAGGCTTCTTATGATGAACAATGCGATCCGTCATCGTCGTTTCATCCCAACTTTTGAGGGATCTGCCTTATGAGCCGAATTCAGTAGCTATCGCTTAGAGATATACTTTAGCAACATTATTGTTCCTCTGTTAATATTCTGATCTGCCAATATCTCGCAACCTGCATTGAGCAATATTCTGAATCGGCTCCTATGCTTTATTCCACATCTTATACTAATAGGAGGTGCGATTGTATTTTACAATGTGTTGCCTATTATCACAATACATACAAGATTATATGCAATACATTCTAGATTATTATTAATTAGACAAGTAGGGTTACATCAAACTATACCTAATTACTGTTCACTAAAATTACAGGCGTTCAAGTAAAAACTACATCTCAATTTTAACTCTCCTTATAATAGCATATTACTGAATTGATTTGTTAATCATACTCTTCAGAGGAAACCATCACCGTTGGCTGATTATCAAGTACAGCTGGCCCGAACACCATTTCAGTCATGAAAGCCATTTTAACACGGCTTTTGAAAGGCCAGTCTCTATCTCTAATACCGGTGTCGTATAGTATAGGTATCATGCTATAGGGTCTACTTTGAGATTTTCCTTGTAGGCGAATAAGAACTAGTTTCAAAGATGAAATTTCCTATACTTTTCTATTTATGATGGTACCTAATTATATTTTACTTTTAAAAAATGCAAAGAAGATTGATGTCATTTATAAATCCTTATCCGAGATTAGTTACTCTTTGAGGGGATTATATTAAGCCTATTGTATCTGATCATGCTATCACCGAGAATTCCTTATACATGTAGTGAATATATTTTTCATCCTCAAGAACAGACGGAAGTACCGGGAGACTACCGATCATCAATTAAATCATAGCTACCTAATAACAATAACCTAATTATCTTCTCTCGCATTGTAAGTTACATTTTACACTGCGAAATCCCTAAAGTTTTTCTATTCTGAAAATTCAATTATGTGTTTCAATAATAAAATATTTACCATAGTCTCTGTATAGTTTTATGATTCCATAATAAAATGTTTGCCAATTGCTGTATAGTTGCATGTTTAACATACATTTTTGTTTAGAATGTTTAAAAACACACTAATAGCATTTATCAAACTCAAGGAAAATTTCGGGTAACGATGAATTGATTTGAGGTAAATTATAAATTACCTTTTTTAAAAGCTTTAAAATAGCCATTCAAAGATTTATGTGAGACTAGGAAACATGCGTTTTTAAAGGCAAATAGAAAGATTTTGGTCTATTTATTGTATTTAACGAGCTCAAAACGTGAAAGTTTAAAAATGGAAAAATGTTTCCTTAAATAATTTCATTTTGTTTTAATGCAGTAATTTTCAACATTTTCTTCTAACAGTTTTCAGATGAAATGAGCCATATTTCACTGAACAAGAGATATACTCTAACTTAAAAAGGTTTAAATACCGAAACAACAAATAAATGGCTAAATTAAATAATTTATTGACGTCTACTATTTGCAATTAAGGCTAATTGGGATGGGATATCTAAAGGCTACCACCTTCTTCTAACGAAGGTGGGACTACGGATTTTATTTAATGAATTCCGTCACTAAATAAAATCCTTCGCCCAGGCGGGAATCGAGCTCGGCACTCTAAATAATAAATAGTTAGCTGTACCCATTAGAACTAAATGTATTAATTATACTGAGTTATTTGATTTGATCTGCTAAAAAAACTATGGCTTCTCGAATGAATCATTGAGAAAAAGATTTAATACAGGAAGGCTACATCTTTCTCTTTTTGGCTGACAGACTATAGTCTTCGGATTTTTCCCAAAATCACAACTTTTTAATGTATTTTTCGAAAACCAAATTATATTTAATACTTTTTCCCAAAAATCACATTTACTTTATGATTTTCACCGCAAATCTGAACTCATCAAGCACCCACCAGTTCTCGGCGTAACTAATGCAGATCACCAAGTGTTGAACTGACACATAGCTCTCTTAATACTGATTTGATCTGCTAAAAAAAAACTATGGCTTCTCGAATGAATCATTGAGAGAAAGATTAAATGAAGGAAGGCTACGTCTTACTTTTCCGGACTGACAGACTGGAGTCTCATTCATAGAAAAACTAAATTCATTTTTCTCTGCCATCAGCTACTGTAAGCGCGATAAAATATGTTTTCAGTTGTATTATTAATTATAAAAACGATTTCCAAAAGTGTACTCGAGGAAAAGTGAAGAGTTGGGGAAGACAGAGTTTTCCTGAGCTTTTCCATTAAGTTGGTCCATTAGAGCGGCAATTTCCCGGGCTGCGGGTGGAGGGTCCTCCAGATGCCAGCCTGGAAAATTAAACCCCGTGGGGTGCATTCCTCCCCCCGTCCTGGCTGGCTCGTTAAGACTCGAGTCAAGGCCTTCTCTCTAGCTCCGGGCAACTGGTTAGTTAGCTGCAAATGTATTTACTCTACTGTCCTACAAGGCGGGGGATCCCATTTTTCTCTTCGCCTCGTTAGCTCTAAGGTTGGAACTGTCCTTTAGTTCTATTCGCAAGTTATATTTACCTGCCGATATTTACAATGGAAACAGGCTGATTAAAATAAATATGATCAGAGACGGCATCCTAGGATATTTTTGTAAAACCAATATCGAATTTCTGAATACATACTTTCACATTACATTATATCACAGAGAAATTGTCAAATTGTGAAATTGAGGCGCTACTGCAAATTCTTCCGTTTGGAAAAGAAATATGTATACAGAGAAAAAGAAAATCGTTTTCTGGCAATGAAGGTTTTCATTTATTGCGCGGGTCCTTCCAACGCATCCGTGCCATTCTCAAGTGCTAAAACAACTTGCCTTTAAAAACAAAATATTGGTCATTACAGGACAACATTCCAAAATTTCCATCAGTAAGTATATATATTGTTAAAATTAGATATTCAGTTTTTTAAACTAAAAAACTGCTAAAAATATATATTTACATATTAGATCAGCATCCTTCACATTTATGTATCAACTCTGTAGCGACATTACCTTTTCTTTAGTCGTTTCCAACCTTGATGCATAAACTTTTAACCATAAGTTTCTTATTGGTCTATCAAACAAATTATTTTGAGTTTAAAGTTTTAATGAACAATTACAACTATGTACTAGATTGCTACGTCGACGGATTTTGACTATGACACTGCGACTAAAATAATACGGAATTAAAAGTACGGAATTTCGACTTCTAAATGTATCGAGGCGATTTGGAACGTGACGATATGCGTAAATTTTGTTTTTATTAAAAATTCATCTACAGCCACTATTATTGATAAGTTTATTTCCTACTTTTAATGATCGCAAAACTAACGGTTTCATTTGTTATTAATTTATTTATTTTTTGCACCCTTCATAAAATAACAAAATATTAAAAATACTCCAGATTATTGAATATAATTCATTTTTATATTTACAGTTGCTGCTGGGCGATATTACTCGTGGGAGAAGAAAATATAAAAATTAGTAAGAACTAATTACACACAAACTAGTAAAACAGAGAAAACTATGAATGGGAAAATAAAAGTCAACAAAAAACATAACAAGAATAATCAACAAAAGAGAAACAAAACAAAACAGAAGCGTAATAATTTATAAGAAAAACAATAAGAAATTATTTAAAAGTATCTACCATCTTACACTTGCATACAGAATCTAACACACAGGCACAGACACTCACCCACACACAAGGTTGTACACACAAGGTAATACATTTGATTTTGCATTACATTTGTGTTGTGATTTAACCTTTATGGCTATACTTCTCTGGATTCATTTGAATTACTATGTTTTCCAGTCATCAACTAACCACAATTTCTAGACATTCGATTTTTGAATATATTTTGAAGCACGCTACACCAAGCTTAAAAGTAATATATAAGGGGAGAAAAAAAATTAAAAGTGAATTGTAAATAACCCCATAAAGTCAAATGTTTGTCGGGATAGCTATCATCACCAGATCCATTGGAGGATCCACCATCACCAGAAGGATAAGATGGTCAACCGCCTACACTCTAAAACGTGTTTAAGACTGAAGCTGTGTGTGACCTCCCTCCGATAGCAAATGTTCAAAAGTGCATTTCGAAGTTCACTTAAATTTTTTAATCCATCATTGGTTATATTACATTTTCATAGTAGAAATCTGTTTAAACTAAAGAGCACGTGTGTGGCCTTATTTCCTGTTTTGGAATGCATTGCATATTCGGTCATCCGTTATAACTATTTTTTACTCTATATGGATTCAAAAACCCCAGACACATATTAGTCATTTTATATTTTGAAACTAACGTAAAGTGATGGAATAATCAACTCACGCCCAGAGTTAAATTTATAATTAAAATAATTATTGCTTTTAGTGAAGACATATTTCAATTCCCTAGATTTCATCATTTAATTCATCTATAGACAGACTTGTACAGTAGAAAACCTTCCTGATTTTTACCTTATTTGGTCGTTTGAGCTTTAACACAAAAATCTATAAATTATTTCATGTTTTAAATATAATAATAATCCTTGGCTTTTTTTTGGAGTTATTACCAATTACTTTTAAAAGCCCTGTGCTATTCATACGAGCTAATAGGGCAGTTGGAGGTTATCACTCCTTCCTGCTTGCTAAGAACCAGTTTAAGTCGGGCAAACCTATAATAAGAATGACATATCGGCAAAGAGGATTCACTTCTACAGCTAACTGCTCCCTATCACGCGAACAACGCCCTCTCCCTTCGTCCTCAATCTACCATATATATATATATATAAATGCAGAGTTATAACTTATTGAATACCCAATGGAGAATTACGTAAAGAATTCATTGGGTGACACCAAAGCCACCCATGAAATGAGATTATTGCGTAAGCTGAAAGGGAAACTCCACTGAAGCTCCCGATATAATAATGGTGTTCAAACACAGTTATTCAGGTTTGAATTTCAATATTAAAAGAGACTTATAGTAGCCCAAACTTCTAAATCCCCTGCCATTGTGTCCTTTATCCAGGCTAAATCATATTAGCCCAGGCTTAATCGATGCTATCAGTATTTGTTTTTTCTTCAAATGTGAATAAATACATTGTAAAATTAATTTAAATCGTTTATTGAGCAATGTTAACTATATTCTTAAACTTAGTTTCATGTTCAGAATGCTGAATTTACTTTTCTGGTTGCGATTCAGACATGAGAATGTAACAACAAAAAATGTAGGTTACAATGATGAATTAACATTAGTGAAGTTTCAAATACTTCATAGAATTATATACTTTTTCAGTATGTTTTCTTAATTGTTTATTGTATTTATAAAATAGAAGTTTTTCCTCAACAGGCCAATTGTCATTTAGGCGTCTTACAAGCTTCTTAAATTCTTTTCTTTGGTCCATTAGTAGTCTACAGTCATAGAGCAAGTTTCTATAGTAAAGTAGCAGTAACAATTTGATTAATCTGTTAGACCAAAACGATTAAAGTAAGAGTTTGTTGTTCCGCGTCATGTTTACAATCGCATGAAGTAGCAGTCGGTTGATGTTAATACTCTTTAATGTCTGGAATAAATAATTTTAGGTGATGTACTTTCGTAATCATATACCATTTCTGTTGGCGTTTGTTAATTGTGGCTGTTATTAATTGTGTGTGAATTTGTTGTAGCAATCTGGAATTGTGATATCTTTTGAGGCTGAATTTGCTAATAAATCAGCGAGATAGTTTCCCAAAAGTCTTTTTAAACTCTTGTAAGAACTTGTCTGATATTTTCTGTTAAAGGGTCATGAGTTGCATAATTCTGAAGAGATTGTAAAGAGTTGTGGTGTAAATGTTGATGTGGGTTGATGGTTGTTTTTTGTCTATGTACAGTAAACTGTTAAAATTGCTATTTTGTCAGCTAAATTGTTGGTGCAAAGTTTACCAAGGCTGTAATTTTGAATTTCTATTATTTCATATTTATATCACAGAGAGAGAGAGAGGGGGAGAGCGAGAGAGAGAGAGAGAGAGAGAGAGAGAGAGAGAAGTAAAATGGAAGAGAATTTAGGGTAGAGATAGAAGAAGAATAGAGGAGAAGCTATGACAGGCTGAACCGGTGGAGGTAGGGAAGAAATTGAGAGAACTATGTGGATAGGAATGAGGTGAGAGGAGAAAGGTGAGTAGAAGAACCACACAGAATTGTTGAAGAAAAGATTTGTTGAGTGGGGGAATGTGAGGGAAGGGGTAGAGAGAAAGAAAAGGTGGGGAGGGGCTAGGGGAGGGGATCAGCTGTAAGCCTGAGGTAGGCACTCCTTGCGATGTCTTATCTAATATTCAGCAGAGGGGAGTTCCAGGACAGCCGGTTCAATTCGATGCCAGCCAAAGAGCCAGCCAGACTTTCAAGCTCTCCGGGAATGCATACTCTCCACCCCTAGAACGGACAAAATAGGAAAAACGCTCATAACAATACCGACTGGTTTTGTACTACCTAAAATAATAGTCCATCACACAAGGGGCTGCGCAAACTAACCAGATTTCCCACGTGTGTGAAGTTTTAGCATTTTTCTAAAACGTAAAAGTTCAATGACAACTATAGTGCGCTTGTCAGTTACCCCTCAAGCAATCGTAACTTTTGTTTAATTGTTACAAAACTCAATATATAAGCTTTTCGTGTCAAACTTATTTATTTAAATGAGTTCCGCAACGACGGCGATTTACTCATTATTCAAGTGCCATTAATTACAACGAAATGCCAAGAAAAAACAAGAAATGGAAAAAGAGTGAACTATGGCATACGGCGATTTTAAGTAAGTCCCCGCTGTGTAGCTCTTGGGTAGGGGAACCGTAGGAACAGTAGGTCCTTAGTCGGCTTTGCTGTTCCGGGCCGGGGATCACTCCGGCCTTAATGGGGTAAGTTCTAGCGGCTTACTCAATGTGAACTATGGGCTGGGTGGAGTCCGGAGTGGAGGCTTGCCTTCACTGCCGGTCATAGACGTAGTGGTCGTGTGTTCAAAGCCCGAGGACATACAGGCCAGGAAACTGGTACATGTGCTCACTCGTGTGGGAGCTGGTTAGTAGGAGACTGTCCCTTCCATAGGATCGCTAAACCATCGTAGCGAATCCTCAGTCACCAGAGAAGCGTTGGATAGATGTAGGCTGGATTAAGGCCTCACGGCTAGGTGCCTCCTACATTGCTGCCACACTTCGAATGGGTACACTATGTCAGTTACCCCTCAAGCAATCGTAACTTTTGTTTAATTGTTACAAAACTCAATATATAAGCTTTTCGTGTCAAACTTATTTATTTAAATGAGTTCCGCAACGACGGCGATTTACTCATTATTCAAGTGCCATTAATTACAACGAAATGCCAAGAAAAAACAAGAAATGGAAAAAGAGTGAACTATGGCATACGATGATTTTTGAAACGGGTTAATGGCAGGCGAGTCTTATATGAAGCAAACGTTGTTGTAAATGGAAACATCAGGGTGATGAAAATAATATAAATGAAAATGTAACTATAGAAGGGAGGGGGGGGGGAATGAAAAATGAAAAAAATAAGGAAAAGGGATAACAAAAAAAATTAAATTAAATTAAAGAGTATTTACCCTGCTAATGTAGGAAATAAGTGAAGAGTAGTGTATAGAAATTGTAGATTACAGTGTGTTGTATATATTAATGTCTTTTAGGTGTTTAATGATTGAGTCTATGTAATGTATCTATGTAAAGTCGTGTCTAACTAAAGATCATGTTAGCTAACGTCTGAAATCAGGTACGGGGAAAATCAAAAATTCAACATATCCCCGTTACTAAGAAGCGAATCGAAAAGTTCTATACAGCTGAAATCGAGCCAGAAATAGGGGTGTTAAATGAGAGGGGGGATTAGAAAGTTCAAAATATCTCCGTTATTATGAGTTGGATTGAAAGATCGAAAAGAACCAATCTTGTTAAAAAGTTGATCCTCTACAATTGTAGAATTCAAATATTTCTAAAAATGCATATATTTTTTGTAACTCATACATAAAGCGAGTTATTTGTACTTTAATGTTTTCAGTCTTCAGTAAACCCCCAATTCTACTTATTGGATTATTACATAGAAATACAGAATATATGGTGAAATGACATCAGAAGTGTTTCATACCATCACATGTGAAATCTGCTCAGTTTACGCAACTCCTGTGTGACGGGCTTTCTTCCATTAGTTGAAGTCAGTTCGGTAGGGTGATATCCAGCACCGAGTAGATTTTTTTTGCTTTGTTATGAGCGCAACCGACATATCATTTACTTCCATTGATGTTGTAGGTTAAATTCGGGTAAACATTATACTGTTATCTTTTCATACGAGAGAGTACATATTCTTTATAATAATGGATATTTCAAAGATGGTAACATTTTTGAAAGGAATTTAGCAAATTGGGATGGAAAAAGTAAAGAGAAGGGTAATGAGATGGGAGATTAGAGATCGAAAATCTGAAAAAGTAATAGATGGATCTGATGTAATTCCAGGTAGGAGGAGGATACCATACGTCATTGCGGTAGCTCATTTCCCATGACAGGAAAACCAAGGTTTCATCATCTCCAACTGGCCCTTTCTGTAATCTGGGTGAAAGGGGTTCCAGAAAAGGATAATCTGGAGTTCCCCTGAGTGAAACTTCTACTCCTGGTTTCTCTTCAATAATTCTTTAGAAGTTTGCCACCTTTTATTATTATTTTATAGTTAATAGGGTGTTCAATGAACATATAGCACAAACAGTTGGACGCTATTCTTTTTCTAGTCTCTGTTTCTGTGATTTTTCCCATAATTTAACAATTAAATATTGTGAAAGTGCTTATTCAATCAGCCTAATTGTCATAATCGATTTCAATTTAGGCGGAAGTAGAAACTACTTTGACTAGAAAGTTAAAGTATATAGAATTGATATATTTTATTTACTACAATTATTGTGGTTGCAGAATGACATTTGCAGAATAGCTGTAACATGTACATCTACTGTATATCATTGGGACAGTGATATCTAGCTAATCTATTTACAGAAAAATATTTTATTCTTCTAATGAAATATAAATAAATTATTAATTAACGTCCACTTTTTGCAACTTAGGCTAATTGGGATGGGTTATCTATAGGTTACTACCCTCTTCTAGCCAGGGTGGGACTTAGGACTTTATTTAATGGATTCCGTCACTAAATAAATTCCTCTGCTCAGGTGGGAATCGAACTCGCCACTCTAGGTTTACCATGTGAGATTAAGGTCAACGCAGATTCCTAATGGCAAGATGTTTAATTTAAAAAAAACAAAAACAGCCCGAATAAGATCAGAAGAACATTTAGTCCTTCTCATAAACTCAGGTTAATATCAAGTGTGAACGTACTTCTACATATGGTAACTTATTTTAAATTTTACATAAACTAATGTCCCCTCTCATGGAGAATCTTGATGAGTGTAAAGAATGAATTATAGAAATAATAAACTATTTCGGTTTATCCTTTTTTCTAGCATATATTTACGAGTAAGATAGGGGTGGAAATTTTGATATGATTTCTATGTAAATGAACAATCCGTGTATATGAATGACAGAGGTGGTTTGTTTGGTGCTTGATGCATGAGAATTGAGAACTGTAATGTTTTGAATGAGCCTTAACATGTTTTTATCTCAATGGAATTTCATCCAACTCTCTATGATTGTAAGAGGAGCAGCAACAACCTTTTGGTTACGTGAACCTTGTACATAACTTTAAAATTTATCCCCTAGGAAATATTGCAGTGCATTTCTACTTTTGGGTTGATGCGAAATTAATGCTGGTTTTTAATATTCATTGAACATACCCTATATCTTCATTTTAACTATTTATATCAGAATCGATGCACTTTTACGAACGTTTTTCTAATGAATGAGAGGCTCTGAGAAAATTAATTTGCACTTTCTTTGCCATTTTCTGTATGACTAGCTCAGAGAACAAGTTGAAAATACAAATTCAGTTTCCCCATGTTTAATATTCTTTTGAAGAATAAATTACAGGAAGTAGAGGCATACAAAGGGCTCATAATAATGTACCCTCACAGTGTATACAACATGATATGCTTAGCAATGAAGGCATTTTAAAGCGGGTTGAAAGAACCTGTAATAAAAGAGATTTAAAATTTATAAATGTCGCTTCCTTTATCCATTTCAGGGTAAATGCTACTTCCACAGAAAACCAAAAAAGCAAAAAAAAAAATAACGTGTAGCAATCTATCTTCATTCCACTCCCTGCTCCATTCATTAATATTCCACGACATGCTCAGGCTCTCTGACTCCTAAATGACTATTAAATTCATTTGCCTCTGTATTTTTTTATTTTTCCACACCTACTTTGAATTTTTTTTCTCCTATGACAACACATGGACTATTTTTCTACTCGTAACTAAATTCTTCAAAAACTGAAATAAAACTATTTAACAAATACTTTATGGAAAAGAACAGTAAATACCAACAAAAAGTATTTTACTTTTATACAATTTCACATGCCAAATGACAGAAAATATAGATAAGGGTGATTTTTCAATTTAAATGCTCCTTCCTAATATGACAGAAATTTCTCTAGCCCACTATACTAGAGTATTTAGGTATATGTTAGTGATGAAATACTTCTTCTTTCAGTCATTGCTACTAAAAGAAACATGAGCGAAATGGCGTTGGGAATTCGGCTATAGTGGCAACGCCTCTCATTTTGCTTCGCCTGTTATAATTTTGAGAGTTGGGGCAAATATCTAATGTTTCATATTAATTTTACTTTCACCTCAGCAAGATTTTCTAAATTACTACGTTTCTGCATATTTATGTTGCGTGGTATCCCAGCTTGCGGTGTAGAAGTCAGGAGGCAAAAAAAAATTAGTTGGGGATGAGAAGAGCCCTCATAGCAGTCAGTACAGCCTCTTGTAAAAGCTTATGCCAGGAGGGTCGGCTGGAAACACGTTTTTGTGAAATGAAATACAGATATTTGCCGCAGACAGATTCTTTTTCCCCCTGATTCTCTATTTTTCTAGTAAATTTAAATGATTCCCTTCGTGGATGAGGGTTGCACTCTTTTCTTCAGGAATCACGGTGGCCTTAATAAGAAGAAGGGTTGGCATCAGATACACATAAGGACATCTTTCTTATTTAGACTTCATAGGAAAATTTCTATTGTCGATCATTCCTCATATCCCACCTAAATGTTGGCTTTGATTTGTCTATCGGCCTATAAACATTTTTCTGTAAATACACCTTACTTAAAGTATATCTTCTTTCAGATCAAGCTTAATTATATGTTACGAAATCCTGTCTCGTCGTATCCCATATTGTTAATTAATTTTTATTTTATTCTCTCTAATTTTATGAATTACATTTGTTTAAATTTGAGGAAAATCTCCCACCCCGGATCTACAACACATATGAGTTTAAAAAGCCTATTTAATTGATGGCGAAAATTTTGTCGGTTGAAATTTATTTATCTAGTTTATATTATTCCTGAATTTAGAGAGGGGGGGGGAAGTGAAATTGTAATTATGTCCATTATTATGAGTCGAAAAACGTTATACCACTCCTTTTCATGTGAATTTTACATTAAGCAATACCTCAGTAAATACCTCAAATCTTAAGAGTTCTTAGGTTTCAAAGAAATAGAGAATGAAATGTGTAAATGTCGTCAGTTCCATACATGTAAAATCTACATAGATAACACAGTTTCAGCTTGATGGAACCTTTCATTTTTAACATATGAATTTACAATATAACTATATAAATAAATAATCATTTGGCCTGCCCATTGATTTATTTATTTCCTTTTTAGAGCATCGAATCTTTGATGATATTTCTCCTATAAATAGAAAAATATAACAAAAATAATATTTTCATTAGGTTATTTAGTAGATAGTAAAGAGTAAGAGAGCAATTCGAAAAAAGAATTAAAAATAAATTTCCGCCTGGAGGGCTGATCGGTCTGGCCTTGAATGTAAATTAATAAATATCAGGTGTATTATAAATTGCTATGAAATCAACAAACCAACAATCATTAGAAACTAAGACCAACCTTGCCAAGTTTTCTAATTTATCCTTGCCTCATTATATTCTGCTAGTCACGCTTCTACTTAGTTCTTATACCAATGTAATATTTAATACCGCCAGCTTTCTTAAATTAACCTGATTACCAGAATTATCTGCTTTATATTTCCGTTGAATTCCCATGGTCCTCAAGACTTAAAATTAAACAAATAATTACAATGTTCTCTGCGCTAGTGCGGTAATTGTAGAACATTTACAACAAGATTATTCGCATTATTCGATCGTCCGCAAAGAACGAGGGATATTTATGGTTTTCTATTTTGCCCATCCTCTAAACCCGCACTCCACATGATGGGATTTCTACCATTAATGAAGTATTAAATCAAATGCTTAAAAGAATTACATAAATGCTTAAATATCAGTTAAATAATAATATTGACGTCAATAGACTTTACTTATCTCCAATGACTATTGATGACCTTCCCACATTTGTCCACTATTCTCTCATACTATAGGCTTGATGAAATAAATAAGTGATATTTAAGCTCGGAATCAGACGTTTCGTGATATACTAGCTTATTAAAAAAGTGATACGAGTAAGAGTATTGGTTTACTTAAGAACGAATTCTACAAACATTACAAATAATTCCGTTAATATTGGAGTAAAAGAAGATCTTATTTGGCCCTCAGGTTGGCCTTGTGAGTTAAGGCGTTGGTCTTAATCTGGTGACGGACTGATAAAATAAATTCCTTAGTACTACCCTGGCTAGAAAAAGTCCGTCACGCAGGGGCTGCGTTAATTAAGCAGATTTCCCACGTGCACCACGTATTTGCATTTATCTCAAAACTAAAAAGTTCAATGAGAACAATATTTGGTATTTAAGTTTCAAAAAAAGTGCTTCATAACATAATAGAATATTGTTAATATGAGATGAGTAGGAGTTGGGCTTTACTGAATACCGAAAACTAAAAAATGCAAATATCTCAGTTAATATTCAAGATATTGAAAAAATGAACATACCAATATTTATAGAACATTAATTTTGCAATAAGATTGGTTCTATACAATTTTTCGATTCGACGCAGAATAATGGAGATATTAAGAATTTTCGAAATTCTCCCCCTCAAACGATTATTGTATAAAACGATTATATGTCAAGTTTGGTAACGATAAGACAAAAATTGCGACAAAAAATTAGAGTGGTAACAGACAAATATGTATACAGTTTTGAACAGACCTCATTTTCGTCATCACCTAGGTAGGATCGATGGACATTTGAAGAAAAATTTCGAAAATCGCGTCATGAGTACAACCTTAATAGCTGATTTCACTCAAGGGAAATCTGCTAAAAGGTGTTAATCTGTAGATAACCCGTCCCAATTAGCCATAGTTGTATAAAGTGGACGTAAATAAATAAATTAAAAATAAAAACTTACTTAACAGCAATTTTATGATTTTTACGTTTACTCCTTCTCTCCCACTCTGCCTGATCTGGTTTTAACTATTAACGAACTTGATCTTAGGATAGACAATGCAATTTTAAACATTTCGTAACGATCGAACAACAACAAGACCTCTTGGAAGCCTGTACAAATTTTTAGTAAAACAGTTTGTTAGGGAAAATTTATTATTCGCTTAAGAGACTTCATCCTAAGAAAAAACTTCATTAATGCTTATAATTAATTCTTGATAGCATATCTACTGAATTAAGTCACAGTTTGTAATCAAATCAAGTACTAATTTAATGTAAATTAGGTGACTATATCTAGTAAACCACATCTACAACTAGTAATTACTGCCGATCTGTGTTGAACTTGAGAACCACTAACTGCAGTTAACACGGTCTCCAATAACATACTCCTCGGCATTGCTCAGTATGCATGAGAGGCGATATTACGAGTATTACACAAACCCAAATTCGTTGACAACACCCACTAAAAGATGTATTATTAATTATTTATTGTAGGGACGTAATTTGAATTTTTAATGTATAAACGACTTGCCAAGCTAAGTTTGAAGTGTGGAATAAGTAAACATCACATCGATTTCCCCTGCCAAGGTCTTAACTAAGGTGGTTTTAACCAGATTCCTCTTTTAATTAAACAAGTAGTTCCTCTATCGCATTGAGGTTCTAAGTGAGCTCTGTGACCACGAATCCAGTAAAACGTGAAATTCAGTCATTTTAGTTTCCCACTTTCGGGGTTCAAACTTCAAAACCCATGCTTTCAGTGTTATGAGCTAACTGCTTTGATGATTCTTATCATATTAGTTCGCTTGATGACATGGAACAAATCGGCCAAATTCCTTCTGATTGAGTTTATGTATCATCTTTCCATTGATGGACTGGGCTGGCTTTCATTTGGTTAATAATAAAATATCATAAAAAAAGTCCGTGACGCAGAGGCTGTGTAAACTAAGCAAATTTCCCTCGTGATGTTTAACAATAGATAACTCTATATAATGTTAACACAATAGCACCGTCAATATCAAGTGAATAAATACAAACTATAATAAGAAACCTCCAGACGGGAAGCACTTGAAACGTAAAGAAATAGTTGTGCCAACTTCTCACAGAAAGAAAAACAATTACAAAAATATATCAGAATCTAAAATATTAATTTTATTGAAAACTATATACTATATCTAGTACTGTAATTTATAATTGATCAGAATAATTTTTACCTCAATCAATCAAATTTTAGTAGTCCAAGAACTTCAGAAGGGGAGCATATTTGTATTTATCTTGTATAATAAAGGTCTCTTGAAAACAATTTATGGTATTTAAGCTTTGAATAAGGTGGTTAGTTAAATAGTACAGTATAGCTATGTAACATGAGTAGAAGTGGGGGGGGGGGGGGTTGCTGAAGGCTAAAAACTGAAAAATGCAAATATTTCGGTTAATATTCAATGAGAATAAATATATAATAACAATATTTATAGTACATTTAATTTGCAATAGAGATTGGTTCTATACAATATTTAGATCCGACGTATGGTGATGGAGATATTTCGAATTTTCGAAAATCCCCCCTCTAAACCCTCCTCTCCCACTGATCCGATTTCAGCCATTGACTTGATCTTATTTTTACAAAACTAGTTTGGTAACTATGAAACAAATATTGTGACCGCTAGAACGTTAACAGACATTGTTAGGGCGTGCGGTTAGCTTTTGCGGTAATAATAGAAAATGTCGGCACCAAAATGTTTTGGCGGGAAGCTTTTAAAGGCGAGAATAAGAGAGAGCATTAGACTGAACCATTTTGTATTTCTATTGGAAAGATGAGGGGAAATAACACAAATAACTATTTGAGTTCTCCTAAGAATCAAGTATATTGAATTGATTAAAACTACATATAATACACGTTATAAATAGAGGTTGAGCAAGAAACAGAAAGAACTTAACTTTATAAACTAATTTAGCGGCAATATAAATATATACATAGAATAAGCGATAGGTCTTATATTGTGTGAGTACTCATTTGATAATTTGCGCAAATAATGCTAGCATTATTAAAATAGGCACCTGCGGGAAACGAAAACGTTCCTAGAAGTGGAGTCCTCCTTCGTTGCTATGTTCTGTGTTCCGTAGAAGATCCGACGTCCAGCCGGTTGCGGCGATCAGCACAGGATGGCAGCTTTGCGGGAGATGAAAAACTGACTGTAACTCTATCACGGGTGAATTCCAACTGAGCGGTTATCTATGAAGCGGTTATCTGTAGCGGAAGGAGAGGGGCAAGGCCCCACTGGCCGTAGAAACGACACCAGCGAGCGTCTAAGACCAACTGACCGTATCCTTGTAACTAGCCGATGCCTTCTTGAGCTGCAAAGGAGTTTCCGCTGTAGGCCACAGCCTTCGTGATCTGCATATGTGTGGTGGGTTTGTGAACTCAGCGAGCGCGGGAGATTGAAATTGAAATGACGACTGAACAGATATATATATATATAATTTTGAACGGACCTCATTTCCGTCATCTGGGTAGAATCGATGGACATTTGAAGAAAATTTTCAAAAATCGCGTCATGAGTACGACCTCAATAGCTGATTTCCCTCAAGCCAAATCTGCTAAAATCCTTTTGGGTAGGCTGTTGTAAACTATTTTCTTTCCAACCGTCACAGTCTGTCTTGCTTATTGTCACCGAAGATAGCAGGTACCCCATTAGTTTGGTTTTACTTTTGATTGAAGAATCCGCAATCTGAAAGAAAAGTGTACTACTCTCTCATTAGATGGACCATTATATTTTTAAGGACTCTTCTCTCTTAGAGCAAATTAGCTTATCATGATCTTATAAAGCGAGCTTTGCGTCTGACTACCATTTTGTCGAGTAGCACTCTAGGTTTCAAAGAGACATTTTAAAATCGAGAGGGTTTCTGGTGGATATAGACATTTTTAGTCATTGGGACCGTTCTGGGCTTTATATCTAGTAAAATAAATAAATTATTTAAATACCGATGGTGACTTGGAAATAGATGGCATTACAATAGAGAAGGTGTGCAGCGACAAGTACCTTGGTCAGCTGATTATGCTTCGAGACAATAACTTGGAGATCAGCATGAGATGCTCAGCTGTGTGGTAAGCCCTTTTCTGATACAAGCAGCTGTACAGATCAAATGCCGCCAAGAGGCTAAAAAGAAAATTGTGGGAAAACACATTCTTACCAACTTTGACCTAAGGGTGTGAAACATGGCCAGTAAGCAAAACCACAATTAGAAAACTCAGAATTGCAGTGAGGGGAATAGAGCGCTACATTCTTCATATCACTAAGAAAGACAAAAAGTCCAGGAATTGGATTAGAGAAAAAACTAAATTCCCTGACTTAGCGTGGATCATCAATAAGATAAAATGGACTTGGGCAGGACACCTAGTGAGGGAAGATAACGATAAATGGTCCCAAACTCTTATCAACTGGTAACCTCGGAACTACAAGAAGAAGAGAGGAAGATCGAATACTCCATGGAACTTGGAGATGAGGACTACATGCGGCGGGGCAACATGGCAGAGAGTTGAAAGAAGAGAATGAAGGAGACTTGGAGAAGCATAGGCTACTTGACCAGGATTAAACCTGAAATAAATTAGCAGATCTTCGCATACGAAAATCATAATGAACTCAAAAGACCTCAACTTTAAGTTGAATTTGTGCTAGAAGTATGGAGGCGAAATAATATAATGTATCTTCACAATCTGTAATATTTATGTATGTACAAATAATGTTTTTATTTATTTATTGAAGCTTATCGTCATTGGGACCGTTCTGGGCTTTATATCTAGTACTAAGTAGTATTTCGTTTCTATCCCCCGTAGATAAATAAACGCCCTACAGCCAAGAATTGTGAACTATCCTAATCCGTCAGGTTCTCATATACTTTCTTCTTAGTTATTCCAAAAATCGAGATATTTCGGAACATTTGCAAACTGATCCCCAAAAGTAGCCAAGAGTGTGATCAACGCATCGTTACCTATGTAGTCTAATTTTATAGGAAATCCAACCTTTACACTAAGACCACCAGACAGACCATATGGCATTTAGAAAATTGATTAATATTTTTAGTAAATGCTTATGATAGGACTAATTCAATAATAACTCCGGAAAAATGAGTATATTAACACGAATTGTGACCATCAACATGATTGCTTAAATATATAAAATCTTGAAACCAAATCTTGACAGCAAGTGAAGTTATTGAACACAAAGTACTATTCAGCTAAACAAATTAAATTAATTATTCCAGGATGATTACATTCGTATATAGCACGCTATTTAATATTATTAAACTCTGATATTATTAAACAATAGTACGATAACGAATGATCATTGAGATAATTTTGTCTGAAAAGCAAACTAACCATTGCAAAAGAAGTCAACAACGGCCACAAAAAAAAAAGACGCCGTAAAAAGAAAAATAGAACAGTGACCTGTAAAAACGGCTGAAAAGGGTCTGTGAGAGAGCGGGGAAGTGGGACAATTGGTACAATGGGAACGGTGGCACGAAAAAAAGGAAATGGTGTAATAGATGCCAGACGGCGCAAAGGAAGGAGTTAATGAAAATGACCGGCAATGAGGCGGGGGTCAGAGACAGAAATAATGGGAGTAAGGTGAATAGATGGAAGAGAGAAGGGAAGAATACTCCGGAAACAGAGAGAGCAAGCGAGAGAGAGAGAGAGAGAGAGAGAGAGAGAGAGAAAGGAAGTAGGTTTGAGGGGGACAATGGAGGAAAGACGAGACCAACAGCCGACTTCCATAAAATGCGCTTAGATTTACGTTCGAGGCATTTTCCTCCTTTCCTTCGAAGCTAACGACCTCCTTGTATTTCACCGTTGTATGGCGTATGATCGTGGTCATAACTAAACTAAACCACTTCGTTGCATAGCAAACCATTCCATTAATCTTTAAACAACATCATAGAAAATATCATACAGTTTCAGTCCATTTCTCTAGTAAAAGGCTTGGGTTAGCCATTTAGGGGCTCAAGTTAGTCATAGGAGTAAAGGCGTTGAACTTAATTCATTTTGTTAGTTATTAACCTGTCCCAATTATCTGAAGTTCACCTTCATAAATAACAACACATTCCTTTTAGGTGTCAAATGAATGTTAAAACCACATAGAAACACAAACAGAAAAATGTCACGATTTTAATAAAATGCATACATTTTTTATTAATTTGGTTTAATAGCAGATTTCTCTTTACGAAATCAGCAACACGAGCTGTGATTGATAATGGAATATTCCTAGTTTTCTTCTATTCCTAGATTTTTTTTAGAATGATCATCGATTCATTAAGGAAACTGATTATAAATACATATAAATATGTGTGTATGTATATTTCAATATTATATATATATATATATATATATATATATATATATATATATATATATATATATATATATATATATATAGTTATATATACACAAAGTATGTAGCTATATTTTCTAATCCAGTCTACGTATACAATTTGCTCTACGCCAGAACGATTTTATGTTCTTTCCTTAATCATTGGATATATCAATATTGATTCGTTGAAGGGAACACTTTCCAAGTTAAAAAGATGAAAAAAAAAGGAAATATTTTCCATTTATTTTATCGCTCATGTGTCACGTCCTTTATACCTCATAGGTATAATATATATTTACACATTTGCATGAATTGTCTATACATATAAATTTGGCAAATAAGTTCCGATTAATACATCAAGGAAAATAAATATTCTCGACAACTGATTTTATTTTTCTTATCAATATTGACTAAACTCTTTATGATCATAGGAAAACACACACATACGTATATGTATGTAGAGCTACACTACATATATATATATTAAAATATATGATAAAATCGGTATAGCGATTTCAGAATGACACAAGGTTTATATAATCTATAGAATTAGTTGATTTATTACGGGCCTAGATTGTAAACTTTTCACCTTGATCTATGATAGTATATTTATATGGTATCATACGTATATAATCTTATATTTTCATTGTGAGGACTTCGGCTATCTGCTCCTGCGGTTTGAATGTTTGCTGGTTTGCACATTTTCAATGGAAATGCGTCCATCTTCGTCTGGCAATGTTTTAATATGAATAAATACTTCATTCAATCATACGTTTTGGAGTTTTATTTTAATATGGCTCTCCACGCTTCAGAGAGTATGTACATCGTCAACGCCGTTTATTGTATTTGTTCTCTTGTTTATTTCTAGAGCTTCTAGAACTAATGTAAAATACCGAGGTGGTCTTCTCTGTGTAGAACTTTTGTCTCGTCAAATTTAATAAAATAAAACTCCAAAACATATGTTTGAATGAAGTATTTATTCAAATTAAAATATTGTCTGACGAAGATGGACGCATTTCCATCGACAATTTGGAAACCAACAAACATTCCAACCGCTGGAGCAGATAGCCGAATTCCCAAATACTTCCCAGCGATGCAGCGTCAAAATTAGAATCCAATATCTTATATATATATATATATATATATATATATATATATATATATATATATATATATATATATGTAGAGTTGCTTCAAATTTTGTGCATTCATTACTAAACTACATTTAATCTTTCACAAGGACCTATTGTACAATATTTGCACTATACCTACCCTGAGATTAACCAACGTTGGAAATGCGTATTACTCATATATTATTCTCATGAGTGAGAATTCCAATCAGGCACAAAGTTTTAACAAAATCATATCTCAATAGGCAGAATACATTGTCTAAAAGAGGCTTATTATAATACTCCATGGTACCTTTATCCTAAGAAATTAGGAAATAGAAAAGTTAGTAGATATGTTTAGAGATTCCAAGGTTTCATTGGGGAACAAAATGGAGTGCAATTTTTGGGACTTATTTCCTCAATATGTGATATAGATTCTAAATCAGAGGACAAGCACACTTTAATCCTTCCAGCCTTTCTCATATTTAAATTAAAATTACTCTTCCTTAAAAAATGATACTATCCTATGCAGGATCGATTCTTCATATAAGGAGATTTGAAAATGTAACCTGTAAAATCTAGGAACTATGGAATATAGTATCATAGATCAAGGAGAAGAGCTTACTATCCTAGACCAGTAATAAATCAACTAAATCCTATAGATTATATAAATCTTTCATTTGAAATCGCTTTATCGATTTTATCACAATTTTTAATAGACGTTGAAGAATGCACGCCTCGTTTTTATTCTGTAGAAGATACAATGTTACTGATATTTCGACAGCAGTATCACTTTTTTAGTAGGTATTACAATGTCCAGTATCCAAAGGTGCGTATCCCTTTTATTTTGCCACCTAAATAAGGCTGTTATAATATCTAGGAACTGTCTTAAATAATGTTTTGTTAACAATCTATTGCAATAAAGTATTTATAAAGTATTCATTTATCATTACAACAGCTGCTCCCACTTTCAGTGCGAATCTCAGAACATTACCACTGCTGCTTACATCCGACAAAATGATTAAATCCTTTAAGAGATCATTTAAAAACGTTGTGAATGACAATTTTGCACATTTTCCCTTCTTTTTAAAAGCTTTTATGGCAGCATGGTACTTCTAGATGTCCCAAAAAAAAAAGTAGAACAGGTTGTTCCGGCTGAAAGCCATTGCTTTTATTTGAAAGGTGGTGACGTCGGGGAAGGAATAGATCCGCTGGTATTCTCATTAATCTCAATTACAAAATTCGAAAGACGAATCGATCACCCAGGTATACTCAACCACCAGCCAGTAATGTCGTCCTCTAATGATAAGTGTGACATTAACAAATATTCGTTCAGATATATGTTTAATTTACCCGTAATATACATATATATTATTTGCCCTGATATTAGCGAGACTCACTTATTTCATAATCTATTATTGTGTTTGCATAAAAGAAACTGTTTTAAAAATATATAAAATTAAAATTGTAATTACATTATGTGATTGAGAAATGCCTATATAAATAAAGAAGAAAGTGCTAAGATTCATTTTAATAAATAAAGAAAATACTTAATGCGTTCAAAATTTAATTCCTTTCCTATCTTTTCCGATGTCCTATTAAGTTATGCATGAACTATATTATTGTATTAACCTACGATAAGAAGCAAACACACACATTGGCATTATAACATGGTCCACTTTCCAAAATATATATGTTCTTCAAAAATGAATACCAATATATTTTAGTACGTGGTGTTATTTGCAGATATTTATTGCAGTACCTATTACCGATTAGGACCTGGACCTTAAATAGAAAAGCCCTTCACGCAGGGGCTGCGTAACTTGAGAAGACTTCCCATGTGCTGGAATATGACAAGTTGATCATCTAACCTTCCCTTCTATTCTACATTTCTTTAGTAGTACGAAAAACAACAGTAATTAAAATATAAGCTGGAGTGAAAATCGGATGAGTAAAAGTAAAAATTTCCTAAAGGCTGAAACCCCCCCTAAAAAAATGCAAACCTTGTTAATATTTGTAATTGAGAAAGATTGCTACTGTAAATTTTTTCGATCCGAATCATAACAATTGAGAGAAATATCGAATTGTCAACTTTTGCCTCTCCAGTCTTATTACCTTCTATAATCTGTTGTTTTGAATGGAGAGGTTCGGTATGGCATTGAAAAATTCATATAGTTTAGAACGTGAAATCTTAAATTTTGACTGTCAACCAAGCACATTAACATATATCTCACATAGAAAAAGAGCAATGAAAACAATATTTGACCATTTACTTCGATATCATTTCATATACTTACGCTTTAAAATGAAGTATCACTGAATAAGTTATTTTTATTTATAAGAATGAAAACGCCATGAGTAAATATTACTTTTTTAATTTTTGAGCGAAAAATTATTTGAAACTACCGGGGAATGTATGAATGATTTTTCTTTGTAATCTGCTTCGTCTATTTGGCAAGCTGAAACTCCCATATATGCCACAACAGTTATTAACACAGCCATTGACGTAGTTTATAAAGTGCTTCATATGCATTAGTTATATAACACTGCGAACAATTCCTTATGTACTAGGCGGGATAAAGTAAAAAAGAAGCCATTTCGCTGCAATGAAGCCAATGTAGGAAGTAATTTCAAACTGCTGACGAATAATTCTCCGGGTTTTCATATGCTAAAGTAGGTTAGCGTCACACATAATTTCCGCCTTACGGCTTTAAGTGTTTACTCTGGATGCGCACACCTACCATGTATTTGTATGTTGGCGTGGAGTGATCGCATGAATAACCATGCAGATTTCATATGTAGCCTGCAAGTAAGCAAAGTAGAAAAGAGTGACTTAGCGAGAAGCAACTTCAATAAAGAAGTAGCTCACTCTGTGTGTTTATATATATATATATAACATACAGGAGTCAAAAATAATGACTACCCTCAATATATATGTACCAAACATATTTCTTCCAGAACATAAGAAACTTCTCCCACCTTAAAGAGGCAAAGAAGCTGACCACGAAATATTTGTTCACCGATTTTTATGACGAATATTTTTTTACTTCTAGAATATGCATCAAACCCCCCAACCACAAATATAAATACGTCGGGAAAAGTGTATCATTTCCAGGAGTAAAACTCTTTAACGCTCTGCCCCGGAATGTATTTAATATATCAAAAAATATTCTTTGTTTATAAACAAATTAAAGAACACATCTGATCCCTCATGTCTGAAGGATGTTGTTATGTTGTCAAAAATGTCCAATTATTAAACGGAACTATGAAATGTTTGTCATAAAAAGCAGTCAAAAAGTAATTTGTGATCAGGTACATTGTATATATAAAGTGGATCGTTTCTCATCATTTTAAACCTTGTCATCCTTTAATCAATTTTCCGGTCAATAATTAAAAAAATGTATATTACAGATTAGAGTGATTTTAAAATTGTTAAAGAAATTAATTTATCGTATATAATTATTTAAATTGATAGATTTTATAGGATGTATTCATAGAATTATACGTAGTTTTATAACGAATCTAATGTATAAATGTGAATGAATATATTGTAAAGAAATTATTGACATGATATTAGAAAATTGTTTAGATATAGAAAACAATGCCAGTTGACGTATTCTATTATGCTATGTTACCATCTAATGTAAATAAAAACATTTCACTGTACAGAATGGGAAAAACAATATGAAAAACACATTTCTTCATACAAATCATATGTTGCGACCCTAGACCACAATTAATGTAATTCACATTTTCCATACACTGGTCAGCTTCATTATATAAAGGTCAAATGCATTAGTAGCATTAAATGGACGAGAAATAATTTCTAATTAGATATATTTTCTCTTTAATGTGGAGCATCCCACACATAATATAATAATAATAACGAATTCATAATTTAAAAAGTATAAATTGCTGAGACGTAAAGATTAAAACTGTTGATACAATATTAAACTTAATGATACGCAGCTATGAACTTACAACGTACGTATTCTTACAACGTACTTCTTAGAACTTACAATAATTAAATTCTATTCTCTAATGTGAGAGTTGTTTAAGAAAGTGCTAATGAAATACAAAAAGAACTTAACTTTTACTAGCTTTTTAATATTTATGGTGTATCATACGCAACCGGTTTGTTGTGGGTAATAGGAAGAATAATGACAGAAGTATGACAAAACAATTTAATAAGATTATAAAAAATATACAAGGTATCTGGGAAACTTTCGAACGAGGCTCTAAATTCTTATTACAGATTCGGGGCGCAGGCTAGCGACGTGAGTTAAAGCGTAGACTTTAATCTTACTTGGTAAATCAGGGACTTAATCTCACACGAGTTCGATTCTCGCCAGGGACAAAATGAGTTTATTTAGTGACGGAATTCACTAAATAAAATCTTTAGTCCCAACGTAGCTAGAAAAGGGTGGTAACCTGTAGATAACCCGCACCGATTAGCCTTACTTGTAAAAAGTGGACGTCAATAAATAATAAATAAATTATTACAGATTCACATAAGCTAGTTGAACAGGTTATGAACACAGTGTTGCCAATTGCATGCACTCCCTAATCACTATAAATTTTAAATCAGGGGGCCTCAGGTGACAGCTAGACGCAACAGGGAGTTTAAGTAACTGTTACAACACGAATACAGGCATTACATTTAATCATGAAAAGAAAGTGAAAATCATTGGCGGAAAATCCCTTGAAGGTGGAAGCTCTCCAAGGCTTAGTGGAAGTGTAAACCCTTTTAATTCTCTCCTTAGTTGCTAGGAGCTGGAGGATCCTGAGGTTCAGGATCAATAAAAAAGGTCTTGTCCTCTACAAATATTTATCTGGGAAAGTGCACTTTCGAAGGGGAAGCTCCATCATCAGTGATGGTCAGGGTTGTATCAAAGCAGCCAGCTGACTCCTCCCACCACGCTTGGCTCTTTGCTTTGAAAGTGCACTTAACCAAATAAATATTTGTAGAGGACAAGGCCTTTCTATTGGTCCTCATCCTTTACTTCTCATGCAGAATCCCGAACGAACATATCTCTCCTAGGAATAGATAGTTACCCTGTTGTGAGTTCTGAAAAAAAAACTTCGTATTCCCCATTTTGTTGAATAAATGGCTTATATTTCCGGATTTTCTCACAAAAAGAGGTGGTTGCAATTATCTTCAAAAAGAAGAAGAAAAATTAAATTGAATTAAGAAAAGTCCGTCAGAAAGGAGCTGAATAAACTGTGCTGATTTCCCACATATTGAGTTGATCCCAATCACAGAAATCAACATCCATATTCCACATTCCTTAATATAATTCCTCAATCTAAAACAGTAGAATTTTCTTAATTTCACTACTGATTCACGGTGTAATTACGTCAGAAGAGAAATTAAATTGCCGCAAATGGTTTCCCGGCGAATTAAGTAATCCTTCTCTTTTCGTCTTTCACTGAAAATTCCCTTTCAGTTCATTCTTTTGTGGTGTCATCACAAATGTATGTTTAGCTTAACTATTTGTGTAATAGGGTTAAAATAAATATCGTTTCCAGTCTAAATATAACGATTGAAAAATCATAGGATTAGCATTGCATTCTAATGACTCATTTCTGTTCAGAAGATGTATTTTAATTAATACCAGTGAAGTAAGTGGTAAATGCCTGAAGTTGGAAGCCAAATATTTGATTCATGAATCAAAACGACATTTTAGCGATCTAAATTATACTCTAAACGCACAATTAATTTTACATTTTTTTTTTTATTAAAGAAGTTATTGTCTAAAATATTTTTTTAGCTAAGAAGTACTGATAGTGGTAGTAAAATAATTCATAGCATGAGAGTATTCGTTCCCTTAATACAAAAACAAAATTTCTTTCCCATGGGGATATATTAACATAACCAATAAATTACTAGTCAAAACTCATAGCATCTTCATCATGCGAGAAAATATATTTTATGACATTTTATTCTTTATATTCGTACGAAGAAAAACAAATCAAGAAGATTTTGACGAATTCATGCTTGGACATTGAAGTACTCCTTCCGTTCAAGGCTATAAAATCGAACTGTAATATATTCTATGCTGTACCATGAGACAATTGGTTCAAACATTTATTGGAATCTTCCTAGCCGTATAACGCCGTGTAACGAGTAAAAAAAGGGTGGACAGGCATTCAATAAGTATTTCAGATAAACCTTAGAGTTTTTTTTTTTTTTTTAAACAGCTTTAGAAACAATAGATGACCAACTTCAGTGGGATATACACGGACGGTTCAAAAAATAGGGGAAATGTATGATACGGCCCTATAGGATATAAAAAAGAAATACAAGTTGCCACCATATACCTATTCCTAACCACCCCATAAACATCGGGGAGCTCCAAGCAATAACACTCTACCTCGCAAAAGACAGCAATCATACAGACTTTTTGGTTTGATCTGACTTCATGTCAGCTCTGAAAAGCATACAGAATCCTTGTAAATCCGAACTAACAGTAAATAAAGTTCATAATTACTTGCAAATCCTGAAGAATCTAAAAAAATCGAATCAAACTGCTATGGATACCCGCACACTCCGGAATTTCTGGAAATGGAGCTGCTGATAAAGCAGCAAAAGAAGCAGCTCATTTTGGAGGGGCCCAACTGATATGAGCACGCGTCTTAATAGCAAAATCCATAAAAGCTGGGACTCATTGTGGAAGTAAGTACCCCTCACAAACAAATAACGAAATATTAATGATTCTCCCGGGACATGGCACCGTGTCGTCAGACGCATTCAAAAAGAAGAGGTAGTGACTAACAAAATGCGTGTCTTACGTATCAGGCCACACAAATCTTACGCATTTGCACTTAATAACTAAAGATCCCCCCAAAAAATGCGAAATATACCATATTCCACTCATAATACCACATCTTATTGAGTAATGTCAATATGTGCAAAAACGTTTCAAAGAATTAGACAATCCTACAAACATGAAATTGGCCTTACTAGATACTTCACAAGCAGTAGATAAAATCATTTCGTTAGTAAAGAAGCTATCTCTTTACAATACAATTTAGATATTCTGTAATAGGACATAAGTATATTCGTTAATGAATTATGAAAAAAAATAAAATGTATATGAACATGTGTGTGTAGATAGTGGTAAAATAAAACTGTGTGTGAATTTATATACACAGATACAAAGTAACCACAACAATAAATTTTATATTTCATAAAGGGCATAATAACCACGAAGTTGGTTGCCCAAACAAACATCCTACCTACCTAGCCGGAACAATACAGCGTGTCCACTGGTATTGAGGGAAAACATGGGAATGGGTGCTACAGGTGTTGTTAGATCAATAGAAATACATGAAAGGAAAATATGAATCAGCTGATCCCAGCTTGTGTTGTGGGGCCAAAAGGCTGATAACTAGAGCAAGGAAGTTAATAGTAAAGCAAACTGGTGCAAAAAGTGTGTAATTAATCACAAAGCCTCCCCCGTAATTGGGCCATTAAAGGAGTAGGGGAGGGGGGAGAACCACCCCTAGCAGTCCCCTACCACTAGGGTAGAACCACCCCTAGCAGTCCCTTACCGCTAAATCACGACCCAATATGCGGTGACTAGACCAGCCAGCTCCACAACTTATTCCCCTATTCAACGGCCTTAGGTCTAAACGACCCGAGCTTTTTTATCACTTTTTTTTGTCACCCCTAACCCAAATCCTACCGACGCTAATCTTCTTCTTTTTTCAAATTGCAGCTGATTTATTTATTTATTTTCAACTCTATTTCAGAAAGAAATTGATGTACCTGATATATCAGGTCCTCTTTACTTTCAGTACTGTTACCATAAACTTATGATTAACAGTTACAGAATTTCTCAGTATACTCATTGACACTCTTTCTCCGTCCCACTATATAAACATTTGATCCTAAACAACTTAGGAGCCAACGAATAATGTGATCAACTATCATTCAGGAACCATTACCTTCAATATCTCCTCTATAATATTATACTGAGAGTAAAGCAATAGAATTTAGTAGAATTGTGGAAGTAATTCATTTTGCGAATACAAATTATATAAAATTTTCTTTTCAATATTTACAAATAAAATTATTATTGTTATTTAACAAATTGAATACAGTTGAAATAAAAACTCAATTTTACGCCTAGACCAAAGCCTAGCATTCGATCGATTTTCTTAATAGCTTTTAGTTTACATAATTTATTTGTTTATACTGATTATTTGTCATTGGGTTTTCTTTTGCTTTTTTCTTATTAGTGTACATCAAATTACTGGGCGATATGGCACTCACTCCATGGTGGGGGTCTATCGCCTCCATGTCTAACCCCTACGAACTATCATCCATATAGTAAAATATTCCTTTACTGAACGTGATTCGGTGTGACAGGCAGGAGTTGGGAGCAGACAAGCAGATTGCTGGCAGCCGTTCCTAGAAGGCAATCTGGGTGCAGTCCTCCGATATAATGAACCCTTCACTCTACAAGAGACAACTCACTCCAGTTCCTCCAGGGGTAATGGGGGTTGTTTGTTCACAACGGTTGACTTTGCAAATACCACGATAATGAATCCCTAATGTTTTTTACTTCCAGTTTTTGCCACTGGGGCAAATGGGAACGGTTTTTCACTCCATTGTAAACTTATATGATAAAATAGGGTATTTACAGCATCGGATGTAAGTCCGGCTGACTGAATAAAATCTCAGACTGAATCGGGATCCCTCGACTTATGAGAGTTGCTTCTAACCCACCAGCTCCAAATCTCAGGCTACTAAATATCTCAGAACTAAAGGGCTTCTTTCTATAATATTATCAGAAAAAGAATTGTCAAAATATTTTACTTATGGATAAACCGGTAATTTACCGTTCGTAATTACCGGTTTATCCATAAGTAAAATGGAAAAAAAGGAGTTACGAAAATGATCCATTTGGCAATCAAACTTATCTATTAGTAAAATTCGGGCAGAATGAACTGCAGCCTGGCAAGATCTGCATTTTTGGGATTTTCCTCTTCAGCAATTAAGGGGGCAAAAAAAGATATACTTACAAGTATTCCAGTGAATCGCGAGTTAACCAATAAATATACACAATGAAGGCGTTAGGCTACTTCTCATTTTTTAAGAATACGTGAACTGCTTTCAGTATATATGGGCCAGGTATTCTATGGGAATTTAAGACGCCAGCTTTGACAGAGATTCAACCGTTCTAATTAGCTTTATGTTGAACTTTAACACAACCCAAAGGATGTGTTGGCACAACAACCGGGGAAAGCTCACGGGCTCGGAGGGTAAGTGGTCTACAGTGATGCTCTTTCCTGATTTAGAGCTGTTTTCAAAAGTTCGCTACTTCATAATTCCAGGGATGTTGACCAGCTCTGAGGATTCAGGTAGAGGTCAAACCTGAAACCTCGAACTCCTAAATATAATACATTACACCACGTTTGAGCCTAGCTGTCCAGCTAAGAAGTTCTCGCTATCACCGGAACACGCTCACCACCCTGAAAAAAATTACCTGTTCCATTTGACTGTTAAACGAGTATATTAAGATTAACTATATTAAGATTTAAGGCTTTTAAGTTGTTACGATTTTGGCTTTATGTACATATACATTATAAACGTTAGTGTAATGATAAACTAAACTATTTACGTTTAAATAAGAAGTTGGCCACTCTGGCAATGTTGAAAATCTGGACGATAGCCAACTTTAAATAAACAAACATAGAAAGAAACTACACCAGATCTGTGTTTCTCTCATCAGAGGCTTCTCTGCTGTTTAGTCTTAAGTTAGTTTCTGGAATTCATTTTATTACTATTATTCATTTGTAATATTTTTTAATGTATCCTCCAATAAATGTTATTCTACGATATTTTGCAATTACAATAGGTTTAAATAAAGTTATCAGTTCGTAAGTAATATTGCTGTTTTGTGTTTCTGTTCAATTTTTTGAATGAGTGGGTTTTACGATTTTTATTATAGCCTCGATAAAGGTAATTAAAATTATTAAAACTCTGAAAAGAAGGTAACTTAATTTCTTATGCAATACTTGGCCTATACCCACACCAAATACGTATTACTGATTTGCCTGAGTCATTTATTAAAATATTTATTTACATATTGTTCAAACATATCATTCACTAATATAAGTCTGCTGTCACTCTAATTGAATAAATCCAAGAGAACACAATCCGAATTGTTTGATGTTGCAGCTGGAAGGAGCGATAGAACAAACCGCTAGATAAAGCATCAGTTGTTACAAAGGCAGGCAGCCATGCCTCCAACCCTGTAACACTGTGCAAATTATCCCTCTGGCTTTTGTAGTGGAACCACCACTAGAGGGCAGCACGATAAATCCGGACATCACACAGCAACAGCTGTTCATGTTGTTGCTTTATGGATCAATATCTTCCTCAGCAGGCTCCCGCTCGTCAAGATCTATTTCTCGTATAAACTAAACCATAATTCGGGTCTAAAGATTACACAAGTAGATGTTAGCCAACACAAATAGATATTGCTGAGAGTAAAGGACAATCAACAGAGGGATGAAAGAGAACTCCGCCAATCCTCCACAAATCGTTATTACAAAGCTTAACTGTTTTTAGTGGTAGCACCATTTTCAGAGCCTACATATGTGGAGCGCTTGATAACTAGAGCTACACATAGAGGGAGTGGCTTATAAGTTCAAAATCATGCGTCACCGCACTCTTGGAATTCACATAAAATGCGCAAAGACTATAGTAAATGTTTATTGGTTGATTCATGAGAACGTACGAGATTTTCCACTCACGAGACAAAGCCGTTTCTTCTCGTTCAAGAAAGATTTTCAGACACAATGAAGGATATCTGTATCCATTATTTGCACTCAGTAACTTCAAAACTCGGTTAGAAAAATAAATAATCGAGTAATAAAGCTTTATTGACTACTTTAAGACAAGGCATCTCTTTGTGACATCATCTGATCTCAGTTTTAATCGATATCAAATCCGTAAGTCATAATCCTGTTCTGCAAGCTACATCACTAGGAAAGGTTCTGTTCTCCGGGTATTTGCTCCATCGGTCGAGTTCGTAATCTCTCTGGCAATTTTCATCAGATATATGATATTTACTTCGGGTTTTTAAGAGTTCGTCACTTGGCTCATCAAGGTAAAAATAATTTACCTGATGAATATAGGTGGAGAGCCACCAAAAATTCACAAATATCAGAAGTTAATGCTTGTCTCTATTATTAGTGAACATCGACTGTTGGAGTATATGTAGTAATACTTCAGTACAGAAATGAAAATATGCTAACAACTATCTGAAACGAAATAAAGTCTATATTATAATTTTGGTTCCACTTATCTCTTACTGTATTCTCTAGATATTGTTCATGTGACCTTTCCTCACAGGTTTCTGACCTGGATTCTGCTTCTGTATAAGTTATAAACCTATAAGTTTTAAAAGGCTTGGGGGATTGATTCGAATTTCTAGCCTGGCACCACCTGCTCTACTAGGAATTACGAGCTGACATGGCTACTATAATAGAACTGACAAGTGTGATGAGTAAACGAAGCATAAGATACATTACCCGAAGGAGGACTTACAATTGTTATGCTTCCCCATTACTAATCTAATTGATATAAATGAAAATTCTTGACTTCCGTTTCCTTCGTAATTCCCCACAGTTCAAGTTCCTGATATAAAATCGCAATGAGACACAGTACTTATCGGTAGTCAACATTTTATAAATTGCCTCCAACTTGACTCAGCTATATGCAGCGTGCTCAAAACTATTTCCACCTCTCTATATGAGTGCTTTCTGACTCCACAGAAGAAAGAGCCAACGCTATTTGAAATGGCAATAAACCTAACTCCATTCTGTGAGATGAAGTTTAAATCCACCCAGAGATACATATGAAGGACTCCGACCCGGCGCAGAGAGAGAACAGAAGCTGCCCTACGGGCATAGTTACCTTTATTAAAAGCACTCCTTCCTGAAAGGAAACTTTTAACTACCAACTGCAGCTCTCTTATTTTCTGTCCGTATTCCACTCACTCCATTTACTTCTTGGAGGAAACGTGCAATGCAAGTTGAACTTTTTTGTTAACATTAAAAAGTGCTTAAACAGGCTCCTCGTTTCATGGAAAATATGTAAATTATTTTTTTAAAGAAATGATTAAATTAATCACGTTCTCCCAGACTGGAAAGGATCTGAATATAAAGTGAGGAAATCAAAGTTATACGATAAACATCTAAAACATAATAACATAGGAGTCATCGAACATTGGAGAGTATGAAAAATATACTAAGTTAGATTAGAAAAAGAAATCAAGAATCAAAATTCGATAAAATTCAATAAATCTGAGATCATTACTGGATAATAAAGAAAGAAATAGATGAATGAAATTACCAACTGACGTTATAGCCATTTCCAATGACAATATTTCTTTCCTCATATACCTCTTGAATACTTAGTCTTGAATATTTAAATAGCATATAAACTTACATTCTCCCATTCGTACTTTTAGATTATCTTATATAAACATGTTTAAAATAATTTATTTTTGAATTTTTTTTTTCAACCTATAGCTGTTATTAGTTCCTCCCTTGAAAGTCATGTGAACTAGTTACCTCTAGATTAATTGTCTAATAGCTTCATTATCTAAAGTTGCATAGAGAATAATTTACTTAAAATTGGCCGCTACTCGTTTAAAGTGATGCAAAAATGAAGAAGAGATATACAAAAGACGTGAAGCAAAACCTCACAGGAAGAACGAATCAGAAAACCAAATAGACTAAAATGAAAGAAGCACCCCAAGATGGGATTTCCGAAAAACGCGAGTGAATCCAAAATATTAATAGACTCTGCAAACTTCTTCTGATCCTATCATTCGTTGACAACTGTTGGCGTGTTCGTGACTCCTCTCTAGCTCCAAACCATAACTGGGCGTCTACTTTCGTAATCTTATGAATACATTCCTACTAAGACTTTTTTTATGCGATTTTTATAAATCTTCTTAGTCTTTGAGACTGCACCCACTCATCGTGCTCGAAGTAATTGGGTCTATTATGAAGACATCTTTCTAATTTAAATCAGTATATCAGAAAATTTAGTCGTCCCATTTTCATCCATATCACAGGTGTAGGCCTCTTTGGACAAGACATTGTTAATTTCTTTTAAAACTTTCACTATTTAGTTATTAATGTTATGGTGAAGGTTTAGTTTTAGTGTAGTCGTCAACTCAGATCCAAGTAACACCTTTTTGTGTTACGTATATTTGTTTGCCTTTGAGGTATCTTCAATTTCCACAACAGCAGACCATTGGCATTATCTTCTTTATATGTCAATATCTAGGGGGTCCCTGAGCTCTGCCTACGTTCATTAGCATTAAATTCATAATTAAAAATCGATTGGGAAGTCTCATTAGGCAGAATGGTCAGTTCCTCGGCAGTGTAAAGGTGTTGAAGTGGACCTTTGGAAAATTTAATCGAAGCCCCCGGGTAATGACGGTGCAGAGAACATTGGGATGTTTCTGCTCGGCTACAAACCTAGAGAAGGAATAACACTCTTTATGATAATGGCAGTACTATCTAATAGGTTAAACCTCAGTTTATTTTCGTAGGCTTTTGCAGTGGGCAAAGGTAAACATTAAGTCAACATTTTAGATTGTAATATCGGATTTTTAATATTTCATTCTAACATCATTATTTTCACTTTATTTTCAATTCTAAGACCCTAGTAAAACAACAAACAATATATTTAATGACATCATTCACAATCCACAATTGCGAAAATTATAATTAAATAATTATAATATATTATAATTTCTTAGAATGTACTGCATAATATTAGGAAGGGCTCAGGTTTGCCGTGTGAGTTAAAGCGTTGACTTTAATCTCAGATGCAAAACCTAGAGTGGTGAGTTCGATTCCCTTCTGGCCAAATTGGAATTTATTTACTAACGAACTCGTTAAATAAATTCCATAGTCGCACCCGAGCTAGAAAATGGTGGTAACCTGTAGGTAACCCGTCCCAGTTGGCCATAGTAGCAAAAATGGTCTAATAATTATATTAATTTCTCTTTCCCCATGAAATGCACATATGCTTTTATAATGTTGTAGTTTGTACGTCTTTACATGGGTTTGCAGTAGGTACATTATCTCAACAATGCTTTTACTACCATTCCTTCACAATTATTGCATTGGAGCGTTCTGTTGGCATCAAGCTATAAACATGGTAACCTGGATGTCCAGTTTGATCCTGCCACAGTCGAATGAAAAATTACCCTTCGACCATTAGGCATATTTCAATTAGCTATTGCGATATAAGTTGTTATATAGTTGTGGTATTTAAAAAAAAAATAAAACTTATAGTAACAAAAACAATCAAGACCACTTCAATAGCTTTCCAACGTCGTGAAATTTACAATACAAGAATCTAAAAAAAAAAACAAGATTTACAGAAGTAACACAAAATTAGTAGGAGTGTATAGATTTATTTATTTCATGCTATTTCATATTACGCCCACATTTAAAATATTTTGAATGATGACTTTTATGAAAAGTTAATGTAAGGCTTGTCGCTTTCCTAGTAATCAACAAATACTATTTTCCCAACGAAAATATTCTTGATGCAGACTTCTTTTTTAAACCATGTTTGTGTGAACAACAAGTATAGAATTTGTTTAATATACTATATGACATCTACTAACAAATATTTTAAAAAATCACTTAATGTCTTGAAGTGGGTTCACTTTCCACGTAAACACTAGAGAATCCTTAGTTCCACCCTAACTAGAAATAAAAGGTGGTACCTGTAGATAAGTAGTCTCGATTAGTCGTAGTGGTATAAACGTTAGCGCATTTTTTTTTCTTTTACACTCACTTTATACTAACATGTCTAATTCATACGGGTTATCGACAATTTGAGGTTTACGAAGTGAATTAAGACACATACATGGCCAGATGGCCAGTCTGATCCAAATAGTTTAGTTTTGGCTCCATATTTATTTCCCATATTTTTATTTGGATATATATATATATATATACATAAAGAAGAAGAGAGAGAGAGAGTTAAGGAATTGGGAGAGAGAGTGGAGAAGTACAGAATCTCTTGAGGGAAGAGTGCTTGGAAGAACTACTTAACCCCCCCCCCACTCCAGGAAGGTCTCGAAAGCTCACTGCCTCTTGTAATACCCTCCTCATACAGTAGAGTTTCTTATTTTAGGGACTACAAACTTATTCACATGAATTATTCATTGCATTGCAACCGTATGACAGATGCATATGTTAATATGACAAACATTAAAATCCATATTCGTCTTTTTTCTTAATAAGTCATTTTATTTTAATATTACGCGCTTACTGTAAAATCAAATCAAATAAGTCTTTTTTAATTTATTTTCTAAGAACCAACCTTTTCAAAGTGTATGTTCTTTTGACTTCCATGAATGGGTGGTGTAATAGGTCCCAATTAAGCTCCTAAAAGGAGTTTCCTTACCTCTTTCTCTTTTTCATTAAAGTTATATTCATTTGAAACAGCAACCAATAGACGTTCACTTGACTTATAACTAAGAGTTTCTAAAATATGATATTCAACTTATTAGAAACCTGTTATAACCAGCTTATAATGTGCGAAAATGTCACATTTCGCAAGAATCATTTGGAGAGCTTTTATGATGCTGTTATGTATTTCTTTTAAATTATACGCATCGGAGTAGTTTTGTATATTAAATAAATAAAATTAAATACTTCTTAACGTCTTGAATGTAGTTGTTTATTACATATTATATTAATGTATATATTAGATTTCTACTGTCAAAACTGATTATTAGTGGAGTTTATGGGAAAGAGGTTCTTCACTTATAAAACAAAAAAACCTGATGTGGGCACCACTTGACTTCCCTGTGCTCCAGTTAAATCAAATTTTATTTTAAATTATTTCATTTGAAAGAATTTCTCAGCTCCAATGAATTTGGTCAATTAAATCTAATTTATAGCTCTTTTCATGGAAAATATGAGAGTCCTATTAATAATTTGCTGTCTCTGACACGTACGGAGAAACATGAATTTTTTATTAGCGTATTTATTTTTTATTATCTACCTAAGCCGATTTTAATCGAAAAGTGAAGTGCTCAACTTCACTAAACGTTACAATCCCAAATAGAAACTTCAACATTCAAAGGCTAGCCGGTTTTGAGCTATGCGATATACATTCGGACATCACAGCAAAACAAGAGAAGATGGATGTATTGTATATATATATATATATATATATATATATATAAAATTGAATGTGAAATTGTATATCAGGATCAATTGGTTCCTCTACCGTCCAGCATATTCCAGAGATAAAATTTTATAATTCAAACTAATCCTGTTTAAATTTAAATTTGGTAGTAAGACCAAACCAACTAATTAAGTATTCTACCTAGAGGAAACCCATCAAATATACATGAATCTCGCTTAACTAAGCAGTTAGTACAAGAAAACTCTATAGAATACAAATTGTAAGATATTTAATATTTTCAACATTGTTTACATGTAATTTTACGGGTAGACGAACAATAACTGAGATATTTAATTTCCTGTTTCTAAACCAACTCTCCCCCAGCCTCGTGGTCCGGTTTATGCTGTTAAAGAACTTGATCTTTCGTTCGAAATTGAGACCATTTGATAGTTAACAGGCCAATAAATGAATCTATAAAAAGTCCGTCACGCAGGGCTGCGTAAACTAAGCCGATTTCCCACGTGAAGTTTTACTCTCATCCGTTATCCGCCCCGATTTCATAAAAATACAAATATCTCGGTTAATATTCAAGATAGAGAATAAATGTATATAACAATATTTATAGTAAATTTAATTTGCAATAAGATTGATTCTATACAATTTTTCGATCCGACGTATAGTAACGGAAATAATTCGAATTTTAGAATATCCTCCCCTCTAAACTCCCCCTCCCACTGGTCCGATTTCAGCCATTAACGAGCTTGATCTTTCTTTTTACATAAAACGACTAAATATGGAGTTTGGTAACGATCAAACCAAAATTGCGACCGCTAGAGCGGTAACAGACAAATATATATATAGATAGATAGATATATAGATATATATATACAGTTTTGAACGGACCTCATTTTCGTCATCTACTAGGTAGGATCGATGGATGTTTGAAGAAAAATCTCGAAAATTCCGTCATGAGTACAACTTCAATATCTGATTTCCCTTAAGGGAAATCTGCTAAAATGAATATCAGTGTCTATAAATAGGAATAGGCCTCATTTTCGTCATCTCCTAGGTAGGAGTGAAGGACATTAGATGAAAACGTTTCGAAAATTGTGCCACTAGTACAACTTCACTAGCTGATGTCCTTTAAGGAAAGCCTGCTATAAGAGAAGGAATTAGGCTTGAAAGAGATGGACTCCCTGCCAAAGCTGGTCTAACTTGGCTCAGACTTTCTGTCGACTGAAGCCTTGAATGATCTTAACCAACAAAGCCTAAATCTCCCATGGCACCAAATATTCTAACTAAAAAGCTAAAAATAATTTTACCTCAATGACACGCATAAATTGTCCCTTTGATTCTAGGGTGAGAGTGGATATCCTGCATTTCCACATATGTTTCTTTAGTATTACTGTTATCTTAAATCCAGTTTGCAAAACGTACAACGGATAGCCAGACACGCTCAAATACGCTGAACTCCCGAGGTATCAGTAGATCAATATATGCCTATATTCTTCAGTTGGGCCTCCAACTTATCCAGTCAGAGTTAACTTCATGCTCCTGTACGTCACCAAAATATCAATAATGCGTGCCTCATAGTACTAGTCCCCTTGTCACTTTCATTATGAGAATTAAATACATTTAGTAATCTTATCTCCTTTTCTTTTCACTTCATCGGTGTACTTATAAAGTGGTCTACGTGCTTTAATTTAGAGCTGAAGGTCTATTTATTGGTTCAAGTAAGACAAAGGGACCTTTTACGGGGTAGATAACCAGAATTTACACTCCCTTTCAAATGCACTCTTTATAAGAGAACTATATATATAGTTACGTTTATTGCAAAAATAATAAACGTTGATTATTAGGGCTCTTTTGGATTACAAAATTAAACACATAAACTTAAGCGTTTTTATCACTGTTTAATTTTTTTGACGAAGCACTACACACTTGGTAAATTATTCTTCACTACTTATTGTACGGCACAATAACTCATGATCACGCATATCTCTGAAGTTCACAAAACACGGCACTGCTCTGATCTTCACAAAAAGATGCATCGTACTGAACGCACTGTTATACACTAGTAAGGAAACTGAGAACTAACTGTCGAGGGAGCTGGGTCACTTTAAAGACGGGCAGCGAGTTCAAAGGAAAGGGCCCAGACGCCTTGAACATTCCAGGCGCCATTGCTCCTGCATTACTACGTACTTCTTAAATATGTGATTAACTCTGTGTAATGTTTCAAATACGCAACATTATATATATATATATGTTACTGTAAAACCCCGGAGTGTGATAAATCCTAAGATTTACAGGTAAATCTTAGGATTTACCAGAAGCGTTGGTAAATGTCCGATTTTATCTTTCAAATTGGACTTTAGCCAGTCAAATCTTTGAATTGCACTTCATATTATCTAACTTGCTCAAACATTTCTTATTTGAACATTTTTTTAAGCAGTTGATTTTTTTAAAACCCTGGCCACCAACCAATGACTCTTGACGAACTGTTGAATTTGGCGCAATAAAGTTGAAAGAGGGGTTTGCTGTGCTTCCCAGGCTGAGGTAGTAGGGAGTATCCTTGTCTCCATTCCACTTCGAGGTTTTACAGTAACATATATATATATATATATATATTAGGTAAAAAACAGTTAATAAGGTATCTAAATGTTTGAAGGTTGAATCAATTATCACAAAGGAACGTCAAAAGATGTAGATGTCTATATACTTCCCTGTAACATTCGAACAGTGCTTGCCTGCAAATTACAGCCGATCCCATGGAAAGGGGGATGTTAATGACTCCCCGCAGATGGGAATGCTAGGGACTGGGAGCCTATCAGCTTCTACCCCTTCAATCCCACAACTTCCAAGAAACTCTCAAGATTCCCGCTCAGAAGCAATATCTGTAATGGAGCGAGCTTACAGCCGGTTACCCATTAACGGGAATGCTATTAACCTTTAAATCCAATTGTAACAAAACATGGGATCGTTTAGTCTCAAAGTCTGAGGCTCCCACCTTTTCCATTTACGTAACCACTGTATTTAAGAAAGTGTATTAGATGAACTGTAAATAGGTTTAATCTTAAAATTAGTAGTGGGTGGTTTTAATGGGAGTTAAATTCCTTGAAAACAAATCTCCACCCCCACTACCCTGAAAAACCAAAGCAATAGTAACAAGCAAGATGGTTCTGAACAGTGCACTTCTTTGGTTGTAATTAAATACGAAATAGGAAAGCGTTCTGTGTAAGGATGATGCTAACCATAATGCGCTAATAGCATACGGTTACAAACCGAGTATTCCGCAAGCATAGCTACTCCTTAGAACCTGTCATGTCATTATTTCGTGTTGTAACTTCAGCTTAATATTGTATTTTACCAAATACATCACATCGCTCAACTAAATATTAATCATAATAGATGATTATCATTAAAACGTGCCTTGGTACAAGCACATATATGCCAGTGAGACGACAAAAGTTGTTGGGAATTAATAATTGCAACCACCTGCCTGTTTTAGAAACGTTCAAAGAACTATTTGTAAACAAGTCTCATGGGGCACATTATATCACAGTCTCATTATTTCACGCATTTCCTCAAAACTATATATCACTGACAGACGGTCATACAGGCAGCTTTTTAGCAGATTTATATTAGGGAACCAGGAGGAGAAGAGCTTTGGATGGGGGACAATTTCGAAATATCTAAGTAAGGATCGAAAAGTTGCATATAACTAATCTTGTAGCAAATTTGATTTCCTACCAATCTGTTCTTTGTTTTTTTTTCTGTAACTTTTATTAACATACAAATTTTAATTTTTTTTTACTGTAGTCTTTAATTAATACCCATTCCTATTTATCCCGAGTGACGTCATCAATTATGTTATTAAGTTTAAGGCTACATGATTTTTTTTTTAATCAATACCATTCTCGTTATTTAAGTAATGAAATAATAAATATTATGTCTACTAGTGCTGAAATCAACCTTGGAGGAGGGCTTAGAGGAGTGAAAACCTGAAAATTCATTATATCTCAGTTATTATATTCTATCATGAATTGGTTTGAAATATAAATAAAAACAATCTTATAGCAAATTAATTTCCTATAAATGTTACAAAATTAGCAGAAATATTTCAGTTTTTCAGAGCTCAGTCCAAGTAAACCCCCACTCCCACATAACCGATTTTCACATTGAGCAACTGACTCATGGCTGGTATTTAGATTCGTATTAACATATGCTTCTTGATTCAAAGGAAATGGATAATATGTTGAGCTGACAACATGAGAGCGTAGGAAAACGATGGATACTGGGCATCCATAGAGTTAGAAGCAACCATAGAATAATCCAAACGAGGCCAGTTCCATTTCAAACTTAATTGAAGGCCACATTTATTGTTTAACAGTAATTGTTTTACTCGATTGCCATAAAACGGTTTCTAACATACGAGGTGAAATAATAATTGAAAGTTCTAATCCAGTTTCCGCCGTTGAAGTGTTTGAGAACTGTTCTGGAGTGAGTACAGCAGGCAGAGTATTGGAGTAATTTTCTCCCATTGTTATACTAACATATTCCACTTTGGGGGGCGCTTCAGAACTCTTATACATACAATGTCCTACTGTATTACTTTTTCGGTTACCTTTCACGTAAAATAAAATAACTTTGAATTGAATAAATCACATTTTCATGCATTTATCTTTCTGTTTTATAAAAATTGCAAAGCATTCAAAAAATCCGGATACAATATAAGGAGCTATTTCATAGGCAATTATGGGCATATTTCTATAACTACCTTAGAAGATCTCATGTTCTTTAGTTCTCCAAATAACATGATAGATTAGCAAAATATTTAGTGATGAATGAAATTATTTAGAGACGAAATTCATTAAATAACATCCTAAAATCCCACCCTGGCTGGAAAAGGGTGGTAACGTGTAGATAACCCGTCCCATTTAGCCTAAGTTACAAAAAGTGGATGTTAATAAATAATAATAATAGTTAGCAAAATACATAAACTGTATATACCAAGAGAAAAGGAAAAAAATCAATCTTCAGGTAACCACACCCACACCCATAGTTACCTATCTAAAGTAAATTTTATCATGTTATATGATCTCTCATTATCCATGAAACACTGTTCCTATATAACCAACAACTTTCATAATTTGTAAATCCACATTAGTTATTTTGGAGCGTTCGCAGCGAGGCGATATTGCTCATAAAAAAAAACAATGTATATAAACAAAATACAAAAATGAAAACAATAACAAGAAAAATTAAACAATACAAAGTAAGAACGCAAACAAATAACAAAACGCAATTAAATAACAGAACGCAAAAAAATAACAAAACACAACTAAATAACAAAACGCGACTAAATAAAACTCAGCTGAATAACAGAAGGCAATCAAATAACAAAACTCAACTAAATAAAATCCACATTAGATACTCAGAAAAATCTGTAAAAGGAATAGGGCAGGGGGGGGGGCGAAAATACAAATTTCCATATTTTTCCGCCCTTGTTAGAACTTAAGACATTTTTAATCACGATTAAAAAAAAAACTGACTTTATTCATTGTGATAATCTCCAGTCCTTATTTAAAACATAAAATCATTTTGTTGAGATTTTTTTTTATTAAATACATTAATGGTAGAGTTATTTGTGATTTATATTTATGATCTGCCAACTATCCCTCAGGGAGACCCTTTACAGTGGCAAACTTCATACATTTTACTACCCATTTAAGTAGTTTATAAATACCGTGCTTCCGCATAAAATTATGAATGATAATTAGGGCAATGCAATACAACAATATATTTCATGCTAATGGCCCGCTTATTCAAAGATAATAAATCTGTGGCGCTAAAGCTATTTATTACGGTAAAAAGAGAGGCCATTAGGTTAAAAAGAGAGGAGATCAGGAAAGCGAATATAGTTAAAACTAAAATAAGTATGTCGCGTGACTTGGAAAATCAAGAGAAAAGCCTCTTTCTCCACTAAATCCTAAACTTAATATCAACAGCCTTTCAAAACAATGTTCTTTCTATAATCCTCAGTTCTATTTAAACGGGCTCGTATTTTTCTCTCTCTTCCTCTTCTTGATCTATGAATCTTTTTTTTTTTTTTAATTAGAAGAGAAACTTATTAAATTATGATAATCCCAGAATCAAAGTATGTAATTAACACGAAATACGGGCACATCTAAAGAAAACAATTAGTTTCGGGTTTTTGTTTCAATATTTACCAATGTTAATATGAAGGATGCTAACATACCAATTAAATTAGGAAATATATTTCAAGTAATGTAAAATATTTGAACACCCCCATCGTTTATTATTTAATTTATTTATTATGCTTTAAAAGAAAATCGTAATTTGAAGTACACGCTTTTAAGACTTCTTTATAAATTATTAATAAAATTTATAGTGCATTGTTTCAAAAGTGGAACTTAATTATATTAACAGTAGAGTCAGTTTTGTGGATGATAATAATAAGAGCATAATTTAGTGACTTTTGGATTACTTCTACCTTTAAAAATAATCAAGATTCCATTTACAGCTATTTTACTAATGTTTTCTTTATCAATATTGACAGTAAAGTTATAAAATCATAAATTTTTCTGATAACAGGCTATCAAATTGTTTATTATTATATAAATTAGACACTTTGAATTAGAAACTTATTTTTTTGCCGTACCTAGACTTAGTACTCTTTTACGTCTGAGTTCCGTGAAAATATTTGTTCCTAAAATTTCTTACTACTGTATTAAGCATTATTATAATATATTATAATATGCATTACTGTTCCCAACGACTCAGAAAATGGCACAGCAATAAACGAATCACCAAACAGGCCAAATTCTCAGTATTAGTAGGAATCTAAATATTTGATTTAAAACTCTTTAATAGGAAATACTTACTCAAGTTAATTGTCAACCTTTTAAACATTTTATATCTAGGAGGGTGTCATGTTAAAAGTAAATGAGAAACAGTAGACGGCTTAAGGGTCATTTTACTGCCCAACTTTGACTTGAAGCTCAATTCCCATAAAACCTTTATAGAGTCCCCTGTTTTGTAACTTGAGCTTTTCTAGTTTATTTCAGCGAGGGATGAATTGTGTCTCGAGTTGGTCCAACTTGACGGATGTAACTAATTAGTTTTTAAGATCAAAGTTATTGATTCGATTCAAAGACGGAATGGCATTTTATAAGGTTTAGGACTCGCCAAATAAAACTCTTAGTCTCACCCAGGCAAGGCTGAATGATACACTATAGGTTCTCTGTACCTAATATGATATATTTGACTTCGATGTTGTATTAGTGTAAGCAATTCGTAGGGGTAAGGTCAAATAACCTGAACACAATATTTAAGATCATTTGTCTAAGCTTTAGGTTTTTCAAATTCTGCATTCTTCCTTGAGCGAGTAGTATATGTCAGACATCCAGCCATCGGTGTTATTATATTCCAGTCAGCGCATCAAGATTTATCAGCCTTAAACTGTTGGTGAGCTAATCCAATTGAATTACTAATTGTATGGTGATTACTGTGAAACTAAGTGAGCACTTAGTGGGTCTTGTTACCTCCTACCATCCACTTGTATTCCAGTCACGATGGAGACAAATCGAGTAATTAACCCTAGCTTAGTATTTTTTTATTAAGTTCTTTGTTCAGAAAAGCCCAGAATGGATTTCTCTCGTCCGCTTTCTTCATTCCATCATAAGGAATCAGTTAGTAAGCTATATTAACACTAAGCATCTTATGGCCAGCTTAATACATAAAGTTTTCTTAGTATTGGTTAGTTAAGATTTCAAAATTGGTTTTATATATATGACGTCATCAAGAAATATTTCAATTCTATAATGTGGAAGGAACCTATTATTTCTTTGATCGTATCGCGATTTTAAATCTTTCATGTAAAACTTAACTCCAAATTCGTTCATGACTAGAATCTGATTAAGAGGAATGTGGTTTTTAAGAAATAACAAGAAAACTTGCTAAAATCTTAGTTTCGTTGAAAAATTATGTGTAACTAATCATGTTGATTTAGAAATGTGTTAATATTTGAGCATTTTCAACCTTCAGTAAAACACTTCTCCTACATGCAATTTTCATTTAAGGTTATATATCACTAGCCATATTCATCTTCAATTTCATGATTTGTCTACTTAGTGATTTGTGAGAAAACAAGAACAGAAGTAAAGGCGTAATCTCATGCAACCACCTTCTTGTAATCGATTCACTCTCATTGGGGCTTTATTTGTGCAAATCAAATTAGCCAGCTAATATGTTTTTATATTCTCTTGAATTTTCCCAAACTGCAATTTCAGCATGAGGATATTTTACTATCAGACTAGCCCTCGATCAAAGGTATCAGAATATTCTACCAGTAGTATCAGAAAATAGTACCATGTTTCAAGTATCACACTCTAGAAAGAACAAATCTTTGACTACCATAACAATCATGAGGAGAAATGTAGGAGTCAGATTCCTAGAGCTATACTCAAAACGTAACCAACTATCAAGACTTCAAACTGATTACTGGAAAGGCTGTCGTTCTGGTATTAGTGAGTGTGGAATGCTTTCAAATATATCTTATAGTAGTAATCGACTTTTTTCTAGATCCAACGTTATGTATAGTAGTTGTTTATCGATTTTACTATAAAATATAACAAATGCCAGTGATATGATTAAATTTAGTATAAAAGATGTATTATCTCGGCTTTCCATCGATCTGATATCTTTGCTGATTAAAGTTTCCTTACAATTTTGTTTTTCTTTCTTGTGATATTGTGATAAATCAATCGTAAATTATTTATTTACTGCTAGAATTGCCGAGTAAGTAGTAACATAAAATTCCAGTATAAAAATACTAATGAACTAATTGAGAAAGGGTTTTTAGAAATAAAAAAATTGGGTTTACATCTAGAAATAGTCGTTCATTCGATAATTCGAAAGCCTAACTGACTCTAAGTTAACTCAGGATGATCCGAGGCGCATGAATATCTCGGGATGACACGTCGGCTAACTCCAGAGCTTAATTAAATCAATTGAGGTCAATCATTAGGGCATTGCAGCCTCAAGATATTGACTTGGAGGTATATAACAATTAATTTGAACTCTGCGCCACAACATATGATGAGCTATTCCTGGACAAACACGGCTTTCAGTTCCACAACATGTCCTCATTATAATGTATAATAACCTTGCTTAACCCCCGTGTTCCCTACTTATTAACTAATGTCTAAAAAAAGGCCATCACGCAGGGGTTGTGTAAACTAAGCAGATTTCCCATGTAAAGTTATACAATAGAGAAATCTCCATACGAGTGCCGAACAGTTACGGAAACGGCTGAACTAGCTTCCGGCGGGAACGAATAGAAGCGACCATAGCTCGTCCATTACGCATAATAAAAATGCAAATATCTCGGTTAATATTCAAGATAGAGAATAAATGTACATAACAATATTTATAGTAAATTTGAAATAAGATTGGCTCTATACAAATTTTCGATCCGACGTATAGTTACAGAGATATTTCGAATTTTCAAAAATGTCCCCCTCTAAACCCCCCCCCCCTCCCACTGGTTAAACAAAAATTACGACCGCTAGAATGTTAACAGACAAATATATATATATATATATATATATATATATATATATATATATATATGTATTTAGAGAGAGAGAGAGATAGGTAGATAGATAGATATATATATATATATATATATATATTTATATATCTATATATATATATATATATATAGATATATAGATAGATAGATAGATAGATAGATAGATAGATAGATAGATAGATAGATAGATATATAGATAGATAGATAGATATATAGATAGGTAGGAAGATAGATAGATATATAGATAGATAGATAGGAAGATAGATAGATATATATATATATATATATATATATATATATATATATAGTTTTGACCGGACCTCATTTTCCTCATCTCCTGGGTAGGATCGATGGACATTTGAAGAAATGTTTCGAAAATCGCGTCATGAGTACGACCTCGAGGGAAATCTACTAAAATGCTGCGAAGACGCGGAATCGATGCCACTTATACAAACACGACCGACAAAACTGAATTTCCACCAACTGAATGCACCAACATTCACTAATTTTCTAGGCCAAGAAATTCACAGAAACCCGGTGATTCGGTAAAAACGTTGAGTATACTCCAACATATAAATAAAAGAAAAAATAGGTAATTCGAGAAAGTCAAACTTCACATCTTGTATCTAAGTTATTAACAAATCTTAATAAATGATTCTCTTTAGATAGAATTAGCAGAAAATTCTGCTGAACCTGTAAAATATTTACTTCGAAAGCAACGATATCTCAGACAGGGTGAAACTGGAAATAATAACTCCTAAAGGAAAAGTAAAGTGAACTCGAAAGTAAAAACAAAGGATTTCTTTAAATGAAAACTGACACTGACATTTCCTAGTTTAAAACTTTACGATTCTTTAGAAAAATAAGAATGCAAATAGAAGCACAATTATAAATAAACTTTTTAAAAGTTTTTAAGTCCGAATAACGAAGTTCTTTGGGGAAAAGTAACAGAATCTACACCGTTAAAAATACTCGAATGCACCAATGAAATAGTATTTAGCTCTCAATCTCCTAAAGAATTTTTATTCTTTCTTTATCTATTAAATTTTAAACAATAATCTTAGAAATTTTCTATTAACTATTGCCTACTTATTTATGAACTGCAACTTTACTGACAGTCTGTCAGTGTTTTTTCTATAATCTTCCTAGATGTGGACAGCTTCTCATATATCTCTTTGTTCTTGACAAATGAGAGTACGCTCAAAGCTTTGTGGAGAAAATTTTCGTCTTCTTTATACACATATTTTTTTCTCCCTCTACCTTTAAATAATTAAGCTTTTGTTTCAGCTATATTTGAATTTTTTTTTTTACTTTTCTGCCTTCAGTTAACTCACAATACTACTCATGTCAGAACAGCAATACGCAGTATTATCACGATGCCCTTTGTTCTAAGCTTAAATATCAAATATATTGTTTTCAAGAGACCTTTCTTATGAGAGAGACATTCAAATTCGTTGTGTGATGACGTGATCAATTAAGATTTTACGTTATTTTTCCCAAAGTTTTTATTTGTTCTATAACTTACTCGACCGCTTCAGTCAAAACTAAAATTTCATATTTGTGTTGGCAGAAATCGGACCTAGAATACTGGGGGTATAGAGAGAGGGGGATTTGAAGGTTCTAAATATTTCTGTTATTATTATTTGGATAGTAAAATGTTATAGAATCAGTCTTGTTAAATTTAATCTTGTTGCTGATCTACAATTTTTGTTCTATGCATTTTTTTAACTCAAATATTAATCCAGTTATTCGTACTTCTATGTTTTCAGCCCTCAGTAACCCCCTCCCCCCGCCACGCTCCTTCTACTCAGCGGGTTTGTTACATAGAAATAGAGAATATCTGGTGGGATTAGTTTACAATTATGCTATACTAGTACATGAGAAATCTGCTTAGTTTACGCAGGCCCTGCGTGAACGACAGATTGCATAGAGGATGTAGAAAGAGGTATAGAATTAGATTTTGTATTATACTTGTGAAACTATTGCTTTCTTTTAAAACTGTTGTGAAAATTTATTAAAGCCTTTTTCATCTCTTTCTCCATTAATTAATGGAGAGGTTTAATATGTATGAATTATGATCCTTCTCTAATAGTATTATTCTTCGTCTACTAATTTTTCATCCAAAAGAAATATTCCTTACTAAAGGCAAACCGTGATTTTAAGAATATTAAGAACCGATAGAGCTGCTGACACTGTGAATAATCAATTTGAACATCTATTTGCTATTTTTAGTTTCATCCAAAACTGTTTTTTTTTTTTTTTAATGGACATCTAAAAATCTATAACTGGAAAAGCGTCATTCAAGTGGAAAACAAATCTGAGCTGTCTTAAATATGTATTAAAAACAATATATTAAAAATACTGATAATCAGTAATATAAAATATATAGAACCGAGGATGCTATAGTTGTAGTAATGCGGATATTAAAGCCGGTAAAATTAATAAATAATAAAGTGAATTGATACTTTAGGTCATAGTTGCTATGTACGACAAAAAGAAGAAAATAATCGTTTAGGGGTGATAAAATGAAGTAGTGAAATATCCGATACTAGATAATGGATTTCGATTATGGGGAAGCTGTGGTCTAAAAGTGACTTAGT